>JBCFYV010011135.1:8984474-9034217 GCA_039000515.1 Timema cristinae
TGAGAGATAGAGATCTTTATAAAGAAATATTTAGATATTCTTAAGCCTATACATTGTTATTTTTTTGAGATTGTACTCATTTCAAACCTAATTAAAGATCTTTATTAAATCACTCTGATTGTCAAATAAATTAGAGCTATAGACACATAGTAAAAGAGAAAGCAGGGAATTCTGCACCAGCAGCGAGCGGGTTTCCTCATATAGGAACTGTGTTGGTTCGGTTTTAATTGCTTCTGTGTGACATTTTTATCATGTTACACCCATTATGGAAGGGGCAAATTTAAAATGTTAATTTTTCCAAGTTTTTATGTTTAGATTTTAAATTGTTCTTTTTTTTTTATGCATATGTGTATTGTCTATGTATGTTTTATGTATTGCATATATAAAATGGTATGTTTATATGTAGCATATTTTGAGATTATTGCTTAATTGTTTACCAGCTGCTTAGATACTCATAAAAATGGTTAATTCGAAATTTTGGATACCTCATATTTAAAATTTTTTTTAGGTATCACTTGTATTTTGAATCAAAATATTCTCCTGTATTAACATATTTTTTAACAGTTAATGGATATAATAAAACATGCCTGAGGGCCATATTTGGGCTGAGAGATGCCAGTTTGAGAACCCTGGTATAAGCCAACTATATCAGTTTTGACTAGAGATAGGCTACTCGAATCTTCGAATCCACCAAATCCTGACAATTATTTGAGATTCAAGTATTTGGTGTTTTACTGGATTCGATGGTCGAATCTTCCATCTCATAAACAAACAATGATATATTGAGTTCAAAAATTACTTAGGACTACTTGAAAAGCACAAATTAATCCGTAATCTTTATTTTGTCAGACAAAAGAGATTAGCATGAATAAAATTATAATAAAAAAAAGTTAGGTGTGGAAAATCTTATGTGCCTAGTACCCCACCCTCCCAACCGTATGGGGAACTTGGACTCGACTTTCAGCACATGCTCACTTCTAAAACTTTCACCTCACCAACAATCTTGTAAATATTTTAATGAACACATTAAAACTCTTCAAAAACTGAAAATGAAAACTAGAATTACAAATAAACTCGAAATAAATAAAACAAATTACGGCTTTTTTTTTAACAGAAATAAGAACATATCACACATGAAACAAAGTCAGCCTCCATTACACACGATATAAAGTCGGCTGCCATGACCTATATTAGTCGAAAATATGTTTGTGTTTTAAATAGAATGTATTCTCAGAAATAAACATATCGCAAGAATCGAATATATTTATTGTTTTCTACCCAAAGATAGATAATCTATACTAATATTATAAAGAGGAAAGATTTGTTTTTTTGTTTGTAATGGATAAACTCAAAAACTACTCGACCGATTTAAAAAATTCTTTCACAAATATAAAGCTACATTATCAGTGAGTAACATTGGCTATATTTTCTTTTGAAAATTTAATTTATTCCTCATAAAAATGTCGATAGTATATTATATAGTCATTGTGGGCGGGGTGGGGGAGGAAAGAGAAAGGAAATGAAAATAGGAGGGAGGATAAAAAGAGGGAGGGGGCTATACAGTGATGGTAGGACTGTATTTTAAAAAAATGAGTAAAAAAAGTTTTGTTTTTATATTGACATGATGGATGATTTGAAGCTTTGTTTTACAGGATTCTTTACAAATTTTTTTCACGGGGAAGGGGCTAGTGGATATATATATAAGAAAACAATAATAAAACATACTTAGACATTATTGAGTTCACTATTTGCAATGTATGTTTAATTGTTAAGCATGTTGTTTTAGTCTTTATTGAAAATATTTGTATTTTTATTTTTTCTGTCTTAATAAAATAAATTCTAATCCTTCAGTGATGATTAAAGTTAATCAGAGGATATCTAGGCCTAATATGTTTATTTCACATGTTTTTTTAGAAATTTAACTCATTCTAACAACACTTTTAAAAATAACTAATAGACACTCAAATTTTGGTTGATTTGATTTTCAAACAATAATATGAGTCTAGATTGTTTAATTTGGCTGGATTTTGACTTGTATTTTGTGAAGGGTGGTTGGGATTGATGAAAATTGAAAGCATTATTGAAATAAATCTTAATTTACAGTTTAGGCCTTTATTGTATAATGTAGGTCTCTTTGTAAATCATTAAAATTTCTAACAATTTGCTAGGATTTGGATTCTATATTCGAAAATAAAATGTAGATTCCAATTCAAGAAATAGTGGATTCGACCCATCTCTAGTTTTGACTCTATATAATCATCATTATCAACTGTTTCCAGCTTGTGGCTGGTTCAATTTAGTAAAATACCTCCATCTTCCTCTATTATTCCTCCTCTAATTTTCTCCATTCTTCTCCTATCACTTTATCTGATCCATCTTTATTATCTCCTGTACCCCCACTTTTTCCCAGATAACTTAATTCCTAATCCTGTATCTCCTGGTGACAGCATGCTCTCTGTGGCCTCCACTTTCCCGGTCTCTCTTACATTCATTGTCCATGTTTCTGCTGCTTGTGTGACTTAAGGTGCGGCAGAAGGGAGAGTGAGTAGTTTTACAGTTTTTATAACATTAAATTTCTTTGGCCAAAATAAATCAAATATTTCTCCAATAGCAACATGGAGTTTAGTTTTCTGCACATTCTAGTATCAACAGATCTTGAATATCTGTCAAGGGTGTCCTGGAATTCTGTCAAAACGTTTTCTCTTTATTTAAAAAGTTTTGACAAAATTCCAAGACATCCTTAACAGATATTCAAGATCTGTTGATATTAGCATGGGCAGAAAACTAAACTCTATGTTGATACTGGAGAAATATTTGATTTATTTTGGCCAAAACATTTCAATTCTATAAAAACTGTAAAAATACTTACTCTCCCTTCTGCCGCACCTTAAGGGATATATTTGAGATGACGATGATGATGATGATGATGATAAACATGTCTGCACATACCTAATGTCTTTATTATTATTATTTTTTTCCAGCATTAAAAGAAGTGCCCACAGGGTTGAACAAAACCAATGAAAAATTGAAAGTCCTGAGTTCATGTTTGAATCTTCGAGTGAAAGGTCAAATTGGCTTAGGGATCATAGTTTCCTCTAGACACAGAATGGACGTTACTTCAGGTCAGTATCATAGGAAACCTGTTTGGGCTACATTTAATCTAATAGAGAACCTAATAAATGTAATAAATCCCAAAGGACTTGTTAAACATTTTTCATTGTAGTGTCTTAATACCAGTCTGGGCAATCTTGATTTAACTACAATAATAGTGTAGGAATTAGGAAGGTAGAATTGAGAGAAAATATACTTGCATTTGCATGGAGGTAGAGTGAGAAACCATTTAAGGAAATACATTTTCAGTACACATGTTCAGTATTTGAAGCCTAGCTTTTCCCTTTGCCATTAACGGTAAACCAGACTAAATTAGCCTGCCATTAGATCCACATGCCCACCAATGCAGATGTCTACTAACTAAAACCCTAAATAAGTTTGAATTATACTTTTTACAAAGCCAATCAGATGGTAGGAGAGGGCTAATTACAATGTTTGGTAGCTATTAACAAGATATGTGAGGCCCAGATACATTATTCCTCAAATACCTTCCTCAAATCCTGTGGTATTTGAGAGATTCAAGACTTGTAATAGTCTCAAAAAAGGATCTCAAATACATTCATTATGACGGGCTTGACTTGATATGACAATTTTAAACAATTGGTAAAAGAAATTATATAGATTTGAGTAGTTGGGTGAATAAAAATAATCACAAAAAAATAACAGAAGTATTGTATCAATATAATCAACACAATATGATTTTTACAATTATGTCAATATAATTAACACAATATGGTTTTTACAATTGTATCAATATAATTAACACAATATGATTTTGTATAAATATAATTAACGCAACATTTTTTTACAATTGAATCACTATAATTAACACAATAGGGTTTTTACAGTTGTATCAATATAACTAACACAAGGTGACCTGGCGGTCTAGGGGCAAGGTGTTGGACTTCTGTGCTGGGAGTCCAGGGTTCAATCCTCGATCCCAGCACAGATTTATCTGATTGCCAAACCCTTCCTTCACCTCTGACAAGTCATCTTGTGAATGTGGGGAATGCCAGGCCTCCACCGTGGTTCGGATTCCACGTTAAACTGTAGGTCCTTCATTTCATCTCACAATCACCCTACCAGTACACATTAGTGTAAGTGCGTATAACCCGAATGGGTAGTAAGACGTGGTGGTAATGATGATGATGATGATGATGATGACGACAATACAATATGGTTTTTACAATTGTATCAATATAATTAACACACTATAGTTTTTACAGTTGTTTCAATATAATTAACACAATATGGTTTTTACAATGAAAATAACACATTTCACACATTACACTGCTTCCATTAAGTTGGTTAGTCAATAAATTGCAATCCCTAGATTATCAAATTACTTGTTTTGTTATTTTCCCCCTGATATCTTGATAATGTATTTGCATTGAGTTTTGATGTTATGTAAAGTTGATATTTGTAAGACATTTAAATCAAAGAGGACATGAGTAAAGACAAGTATTTTTATATTTACTATAACATCAAACAAATTAAATAAATCTTCATTAGATACATTTATTTTAATATTTCTACACACAATAATCTCAACAGTTCTTTAATATTTGTCATGAACATAGTGATATTTAATGAGAAACTTTTTATATTAATATCCAAAAAATCCAAGTCAAATTCTGCGATGCCCATGTCAAAGTCAAGAAATGTTGAGATTACTCTCCGTCCAAAATTAAACTAGACATTATTTTATCAATTTGGTTGATAATATTTTCTTGCTCTTAAAACTGTATAGATAATAACCTTAACACAAGTTTCCTTCTATCTTACCTTAAAGGCATTTGTTTATTTAAACAATTATTTTCTTTGTTACAGATGAATTAGTAATTTCCCTAGACCAAAATAATTTGGGTGTTCAATCTACTAGCATAAAAATTGCTATAGATGCTAAGGATACGTTTACTATTGATGGTTTTCGTATGTCAAGAATTTTAGATAGTGAAGAAGTTAAAAATGAGCGTAAAAATTCAGATGGCTTTATATTACCTTGGAATAAAACATGGTGAGTCTGTATATATATTTTAAACAATTCAATACCTCAGTGCAACGATGTTATTCAAAAATGTCATTTTTGAATTTATGGGGTCAAACCAAAAACATGATAATCCTCATTTTATATCAACAAACAAATATATATATATATAAATATATTATATTATAAATATATATATTTATATATATAATTATATAAATATATATATTTATATATATAATTATATAAATGTAAAAATATATATATATATATATATATAATATATATATATATATATATAGAGAGAGAGAGAGAGAGAGACCTTGAAAAACGTTATGAGCACTCACCAGTCAGTCAAAAATTTCCCTGTTAGCATGATCGGACTATAGCTATGCAATTTATGTTAACAAATTTAAACTGGCTACTCATTCAATTTTATTTCTATGTAACACTGTGTACCAAACCAAAATATATTGTATTACTGTTTGAAAAAAAAAATTGAAACAGATTCTGTTGCATCATTTCTTAACACCACACACTCAAACAAACGAGATAAGAATGCAACAAGAAGCACCAAATGTTACTCACATTTCTTGGTTTTCGTTGTGCTTTGTGGTCCAAATGGTTTCAAGTTTGGCAACCCTGATTTATATAAATCTTGAAATCACCCTCAAACTGTAAAAAATATGTTGATATCACCTTGTGAGAGAATCATTATTTAGTCATATTAATAGTTTAGCTATGCTTTACTCAAAAAGTAATATTGACATTCACCTTATAAGAGTCGCTATGCAACCTGCCTCGATGGTCGTAGTTAGCAAACTTACTAGTTTCGTGTTGAGCTAAACTGCCGAGGATGAGGAGATAGATGTTGAAATCTCAATCGAGTGAAGTGGGGGTGGTTTTTATTAAACGATTTTCCACTTTCCCTCAAATGTAGGTTCACTTCCTCTAAATTCAATCTTCCCAATTTCTAATCCATTAGTGTAATTAGTACTAAAGCGTATAACCCGAACGGGTAGTAAGGCGCAGTGCTAAATAATAATAAATAAATGTCTCTGTACCTATATCCATAGTTTATGATCTATTCGAACCATAATATTAATAAGAATCTGGCAAGAGTCACTATATAGTCATATCAACAGGATAGCTTATGAAGGATCCAGCTCAACCATAGTTAAATGAACTAATAAAAACTTTTTCTTTTTTACTCATTAAGCAAAAATTTCCCCTCATCACGAATGAGCAGATGGGGCTTCTTTCAAGCCCTATATATTTATATTTTTATTGTTAGATCTACACATTTAATAGACGTTCAAGCAGTGAATTTATCCCATCTAAATCTTTGAGGGTCGTCTTTTGGCCACAACACCCTCAATTATTAAAATCACTAAACTCAGAATATTTAAACATATATTTCAAATGTTATGGTTAAAATACATGTTTATTAAAAGTTTTATTTTATGAGTTCACCATTTCATTCAGTTATAAACTGCTTTAATCAAATACTAAAAAAAAAAAAAAAAAAAAAAAAAAAAAAAAAAAAAAAAAAATTAACAAAATACTTTGCACTTATTTATCAAACTTTGTATTCTAGATATAATTTTTTTTACATACTTTGACAGAAAACAAATTAAAGTTAATCTTTTCTTTTTAATACAGTGATTTTAAATGTACACTCCATTTATCATGGAAGGTTACAGTCTTATATTCCGTTCACGATAGGTTTTTACCTGGATGACAGTTCGAAAATCATATGTTTAGGTTTTGGGTTGCCAAAGCTTGTAAAAGATCACAGTTTTGTTATAAATTTAAATATCTTTAATTACCTGTTATATATTACATTTAAAATAACGTAAACTTAAGTTTTCTCATACTATTTCATTTTTTTAAATAATTTCTTTTTATCCAACTCAAAACAATATTTTAAACATAATTAAAAGTACTTATTTTTCGTTTTGCAACGTTACTGATTTTTTGTAATATAGTGCACATATCAATACCTTTTAATAAAGGCATCATATTTACTTGGAAAAGAGAAAATTGTTATTTTTTTACATACAATAAATGATTTTATGATTATTTTATCATATTTTGAAATATTTAACTGAATAAAATATTTTCATCAACTGCGCGTCTGCAGCATTGTAAAAAAATTGTTCACCGTTATGTTCAATCTTATGGTTTAGATTCATCAGTCGCCATTTTGAAGCTATGTTCTTTAGAAGTTTTTGTGAAAGTGGTGTTAATATTTTTTTAAGGTGAATAAAACTATAAATAAACTTTGTGTCCGACCTCAAATAAATATATAAATAATATTGGCCTAAATTTACTGTGGTTAACTATCACATTAATATATTACCACCCGTTTTTATTACAGTCATCCAAAGTGATAGATGTCAGCTGTTGGCGTAGTAATATATTAGGGATTACTTCTAGTAACATTTCGAGCTGTCATCCTGGTAAACTTAGCTCGTGAATGACTTTTAGCTTTACTGATTACTAGAGCCTCATAAAAGTGCCATACAAAGATGGAATCAAGTACTTTTTACTTTGATAGTTTTTATATATGATTCACAATGTTTTTGAAAAGTGAAATAAAACAAAATTGTCTTGTTACACGAAATCCTCCTATAAAACTAAATAACACCACTGTTACAAAAAAAAAATCTTTAAATAAACACAAAATTAAAAAGAAATTAAGCAGAAATTTTTACAATGCTGTAATTTGATTATTATTTTGCTATAGGGTAAAGTAAGCTAATTTTAGGCTACAAAATTGTATAATATGCAGACAAACTTCACAAAGAATTTTAAAGAAAATATATAAGGTTTCAATAATAAATTTTAATTTTGTATACATTTTCTAAATATGTAAATAATACTTAAACACCTAAGGTAACATGTAATTTTGAATAAACACGAAATAACACCAAAAAGTGAGATTTAAAAAACGAAATTTAACTAAAAATAAAACCATTTTCCCGGGGGCTCTACTGATTACACTATGGCCATATATTATAAACTGCACCATAGTGTCAAGTTAAGTTTGCTTCCTTACATGGTTAATGAAGGCTACAAATCACTAAAATAATTAATAATTACGGATGCCACACAACCTAACTTTTGATTGTTAAATTTTTATTTACTTTTAATTAAAGACAGTGTTTTTCAATCAGTGGTCCACATACTGGTACCAGTTTGTTAGCTTGTTACTGTTGGTCCACAATTTTTTAGCTTTAAATCTATGTGTATTTTGGAAATGTGTATGAAAATTACTACTACTGCTTTTTGCTAAGAATGAATTTTCTTTCTAAGTATTTCTAATAAAATTTTACTTTAGTTCATTTGTGGCTCAAACAAGTCTATAGTTTAGACCAGGGATTCCCAAACTGTGCGTCGTGACGCCCTGGGCCATCAGCAGTCTTGGTCCAGGGCGTCGTGACTATAAAGAAAAACTAAAACTTAAAATGTATTGTAACAAACATGGCTATAAGAACTTATCGAATCTGCTACAGAAGATGGATTGATTCATCGAAAGGCCGCCAAAAGCCACTTTAGTTGCTCGCCTGACATGGGAAGCTATTTAATCTCTAGTTCTTAAATGGTTTGCGCTTTTTGTCTCTATTTCATCCTAAATGGGATTATTATATTACTGGTATATGTTTTAAATGTTTACGTTTTGGTTTTTACTAACGTAGCTCTCTGGTTTGGGCGTAGTATTGAGGGACTTTGGAAAAGATATATATGTTCTTGTGAATAGTTTCCAATGCATTCAAAGAGCTGACATAAAGTTAAATAACCTCAGCTACATACATTGAATTGAGTTTGATCAGTTTTGTTGTTAGTAACTTATATTTATTTATGATTTCTCTGTTCTATAAACATATTTTATTGTGTTATGTTTTGTTATATTTAAGATGTTTAAAGAACCTTTCAGCTTTTATAGTTATAAATTTATAGGTAGGTTAGTAATTAGTATTGTTATAAAAGTTGGAGGACTCCAAAAAGAAAATGCATTTAATAATGCTGTAATAATTGTTTGTTTAGAGTGACAATTGAATTTTAATCCGGTAATTTATTTAGTGCGACCCGCCTCGGTGGCGTAGTTGGCTAACGCGCTTGTCGTGTTGAGCCCGACTGCTGAGGACGGGGAGATCGAGGTTCAAATCTCGGTCGGGTGAACTGGGGGTGGTTTTTCCTAAATGGTTTTCCACTCTCCCTCCACGCAAATGCGGGTTCACTTCCTCTAATTCAACCTTCCCAATTCCTAATCCATTAGCGTAATTAGTACTTAAAGCGTATAACCCGAACGGGTAGTAAGACGCAGTGCTAAATATTATATTATATTATATTATTTAGTGCGGTGATATTGGTATTGACTTTTGATGGAGAATATGTCTTACCAATTATTAATAGTATTACAATAGTGAACCTGCTGAGTAATCAACAACAAACTAACAATTTAGGTAAGAGGCTGCTGGTGTATTATAACTCCACCAATAGTGAAGAGCATATCGAAGGTTTATTATTTTCATTCTGACAGTTTTTGTGGAGGGAGCATCACCCCACAAACCAGTGAAAAGAAGGTACTTTACATCATGTAATCTTATTGAAAGGAGATTAATTCAAAAAGCCTATTCATCCCATAATTAACAAACTTTTAGCAAGATAACAAAGGGAGTCTATGTTGCCTTCTTACAAGTGTCACCTTTTTATCTAGCTTTGAGACTATATATATCACGTAACTTGTTTTACCAATACTTTTAAATTAGATTTTTTTTTTCAATCTATTAACTAAGTATTATACTTCAACCAGAAACGGTGTCATTTTTCAACTCAAATAGTATGATAAGCTATTTGACATCACTCCAGTCATTTTGATAAGAAATTAAATTGTATCACTCTTTATTTTTATATATAAGCTGCCTGGAAAAGTAGGACCTCTTTCTGGAAAACATGGAAAAACAGGGAATTCGGTAGTTATAAAATAGTTTCAACCCTGATAGTGGATAAGGAAGTTGTGGTAAACATTACGTTGCAAGAATCTACTGTCGGTGCATCCAACTGACACCTATCATTTGTTGTTAGGTGCACTGCGAACAGCTCAGGAGATGCGAGTGTCTCTAGATGTATATAGACTATGAAAATATAACAAAAGAGTAGTGTCACTCGGAGGAATGTGGTTACGCCACCCAGTACACAGCAGTTATATTTTAATACGAAGACAGACACACATACTCAAGTTGGGCCGTATTCACTATTTTATGAACTCAAATCTACAATATACCTTCAAATCTCAAATCTTGAATTTGAATCCTATTCTTGGAAAAACATATGAACATAGGAGGAAATATAAATATAATAAAATAAAATTCAAATAGTTACTAAATGTTAACATTTTGTCTTATAATCCATTTATTATAACATTCATACATTCAGTTAAGTGTTAAATTACTGGTCTGGGGTCTGGTTAAGTTCATCCTATAATTATTATTGGTTCTGAAACACCAATAAGCAGCATTAGAGTTCTAAAATAGATTTTACTGTTGTGGTTTTTTTAGACTTGAATCTTCGAGGAATTCATAGGATTTGAGGCCCTTTTATTAACACATTCATATTTTTTTTAAATAGAAGAGTAATCATGTTAATTGGACCTGGCATGGTGTGGATTTTAAGGATATATTTACTACTTTTTAAAGTTCAAAAATATGACTTGATTTTAAACAAACTAGCTTGTATTTCATATAACTTTGTGTGAGTGAAGTCACATGCTCAGCCAATCAGATGTCTTTCTATATCTGGCGCTACCTTCTATACTCTTTGAAGACATTGACGACGACATTGACGTCTTTCTTTTGTTCTTCTTTCAGGGGTGTGAATATAAAGCTGTTCAAAGCTAGTTTTCCTTATGACCACAATTATGCTGAAGCTATTCAGAATGAGTTTGTCAGTATTTTCAAGTGGCTCAAACTGATGCACAAAAAGAAAAAAGTTCCTTTCACTGTGGACAGCCCCTTGCCTGCAGATCTAGTCATAAAGGTATATGTGAGCAATCTCTCGTAATGTTGACTGTTAGTTATTTGTGTTTTCTACAATTACAATGTTGGTTACTTAAAATATTTAGTAATATTTGGATGTTTATTTAAAAAAAAATATTATAATTTATTAAGGGCCACTGTTTCAATGTCAGGTTTTCTCGAGGTTAAATTGTAACCTCAGCTCAAGATGTATATTACCTGTTTCAATGTTAAGTTATCACCTAACCTGAGCTTAAACTTCAGATTTCACTAACTCGAAGAAGGTGTAGAGGTTAGTGGAGTAAACCTCAAGTTAATTACCGCTGAGAACAACATGGCCACCACTCTGTCAGCTGACTGTTCAAAACATTCCAATGTGTGTTGTTGGATTTAGTTGAGATAAAGTTTAATGATGCTATTTGATTCGGATTCAGATATTTATAATATGCTGGAGTGTTTTAACCAGCATAAAAAATCTACATTTTGAACAAGAACCAATAATTATTTTGAATAATTTGTTGAGCTAGATTTAAAAAAAAAATTTAGACCTACGAAAAGTATTGCCACTGATTTGTTAGATATTATTGGATACACTTTTGAAAGATAACAAATGAGAGCCTAGCTATTGGAGTTATAAAACGAATCAATGAAAAATATATAGACTTATGGTGATCGTTAGTATTAAACCAAATATTAATACAATATTATTTGATGATTGAATAGTTTGGCCAAAGGAATCTAAGTAGGCCTAACCTATATTTTGGTAGCCAGTAATATCAATTGAAAAGTGGGCCTCTACTATGCTTTATTTATTTAAATATATCATAGTTATATGGAAAAACAACTTATAATTCCTTTTTCAAGCACTTCATACAGGTCTAGGCATATTTGTATTAATTCCCTTACCCTACAGTTATTAAAGTTTCACTTGAAACATGAACCCAGTTATTGAGGAAAAAATTTTCACATCCAGCTGGTGCTTATTTAAAATAAATAAAGTTGGCCTAGTGGTTTAAACAAATCAACACTAACATTTAAAATAAAGGTTCAGTAGAAAAACTAATTTTACTTGAATTTTGTATTCCTTTTTCTAACACTTCATAAAGGCCAAGGTCCTGTTGTATTACAAAGCCAACACTTGTCAAAGTTTCACTTAAAACCTGAAGCCAGTCGTTGAAAAAACATATTCCCAAACTGCTGTGGTAACCTATAAGTTGATGGTACATAAAATCTGTATATATAAGCCACTTAAATTTAAACAAAATATCAAGTAATAAATTATTGTATACAATAATCTCACTCACAAGGATACATAGAATCAAATGATACCTTATTCATGTTATAATTATTCGAAAACCTTTTTGTGTTTGCAACATTTAAACAACTCACCAAAACCATAGAGAACTGATGTTCGAAATTTTAATTTGATTTGCCTAGGTTTAAGTTAATGGTAATTACCGGGTTATTAAAGTATTATAATATGCAATTAGTAATTCTATTTATTATCATAAACTATTCCAAACTGTCAAAACCTAATATTTCAAGCATTATTAACACATTTTTCTTGAAATATTAGGATCCCTCTCAGCGATATGGTGATACCCTATTACTTAGGTGAGTTTTGATTTAATTGTTTATCATAACAAATAATTACATTAATTTTGGTTTAAGCTTAAATCAATTCTTCATATCCTTTTGAGTAGAAGGATGATGTTAAATTATCATTTCTTTACTAGTTCATATAAAAAAGTGCCTGGTTTTTGCACACCCTCGACACCCCCCCTTTTTAAACACTCTAGTTTATTCTTAAGCAGGATAAAATAAATAATTAGACCTATTAAGTATATTTAAATATAATGTAATAGTGTTTGGAGGGAATATTAGTATTTAATATATCAGTAAAATGTGTCTGAAACATGCAAAAGACTCGCGAATACATTTAAAATTAAATTAGATAATGATTATTAACAGATTTCAGCATTCATTTAATCCCATTTCCACTAACAAATATTTTTATTCAATTTACATTTGAGTAAAAAAAATACTACCAACCTCTGCATTCAACAAGTTAACTCCAAGTCAACTAACCTCCACATAGAAAGCCATTCAAATAGTAAACTACGTTAACCTGAAGTTTTAACTCGTGGTTATATTAAACCTCAACTTAGTTAACCAGTGGTTTAATTCAATATTGAAACATCAGCCTTAAATATTAGTAAAATTAATGACAAATTTAAGTTGAAATAAACATTTCATATACCGGTAGTCAAAATATTTTCGGCACAGGTTTTATTTTTTGTCATTCATCCACAATTAATTATATTATTGACCTGCTTTGGTGATCACATGGCTTAAGGCGTCACTCTCTCAATAGAATGTTCTACTAATGGTGGGCTGGTATGGTATACTGAGGGTGGCTTTTTTAATAAATTTTCCACCCTCCCTCCATGCAAATGTGTGTAAATTTCATCCTAATTCAATCTTTCTCATCCCTAACACATTAGCGTTATTAGTTAATGTGTATATAGCCTGAACGTTTAGTGATACGCAGTTACAAAAAAAAATGTGTCCAGGAAGAAGCTACATCCAGGTATGATAGGAAATGATCACAAGATCACTTAGGAAAGGTGGAGTTTAGAGTAAATGGAATAGTATTTGTTGAAAAGGAAGAGTAAGAAACCATTTAATAAAAATACCTTAACTATAGTCTGATTTTGGTGGGAAGAACAATTTCTAATAGTTACTAAAGTTATTAAAACAATTTTAATATATTTTAGAGTTAGATTGAATCCAGTCTGACACCTTAGCTCAGTCGGTAGTAGGTCTGCCTACTAAGCTAAGGTTTCCTGGTTCGATTCCCGGCATGGCCAAAATATATCATTGATGATAATATGGGTTTACCATTTAACGGCTGGGGACTGGATGTTGTGCCTGTTTTAGTATTAAGTTAGATTATAAGGCATATGAAGCTACGACAGGCCCAGCAAGCTGGCAGTGTAAAATATATGACGTGAATAAAAAAACTGGCCACAGGCTCGGAACGGTAATGGGTGTAAATAAAAGTAAAAGTTAAGTGTTAAGCTACTGGTCTGAGGCCTGTTTGTTATGTTCACTGTTCATCCTATAATTATAATTGGTTTTGAACCACCAATAAGCAGTATTAGAGTCTCTAAAACAAATCTCACTTGAAAAATTGAAAAAGATTTTTTTAAGGATTTGAGTCTCAAATAAGAAATTTTCTTGATGCCTTGAATCTCGAATATCCTTAAGGATTCAAGGAATTCAAAGGAATCCAGTGGAAGCCCATTCCTAATATATTAGAGCCCTGATTTGTTTTCACAATCAAATAGCAAAGTATGCATGCAAATATTCACGAAAAATATAAAAAATATTCATAATATGCACAAAAAAAAATCGATTTGACTATTTAATACCTGACTAATCTTATCAAATGCGTTATTAGCAACACCATGAGTTTCTGAAGACAATGCTACTGACATTTGATGTATCAGAGAAAGTGAAAACTGCAAAGAATTAATTCGAGCCTCCAACTTTGTTATAATTTCAGGTATTTTAGAGAAGCATATATGGATGTACCATATATTTTTCTCCATACCATCATCAGAACACACACATGCACACACGCACGCTAGTTTTGGTTTATTTTATATCCAATACCCAATTGACTGTAGAGATTTAATTAATCAGTAACTAGCCACACATTATGTGATTTAAATTAGTGATCTTAAGTCTGGTTGTTGAGTTTTTACAAAAAGTATTCAATGATTTGAAGATTTGAAGGGTCCAATCAAATATATTGTTAAATGTTTTGTAGTATTATCTATTCATTTGTCCTATTAGTTTTTATTATCAAGACATTCTCATTGGTGTTCCCATGGTCTAACATGTCATTCTTGTGTTAGACTAGATTGCCAGTGGCTGGCAAGTGTTGAAATCCCGGCTGGTCTTATACAGTCTTTTTCATGCAAATGCAGGTACACTACCACCAAAATGATGCCTTCCTCATTCCATCTTCACTAGCATAATTAATGAATGCCTATAACTTTAAAACAACTCGGGAAAAAAATAACAAATTAATTATTCCTAATATTACCTCAGGTTAAAGAGTTCCTGTTTGAAATGAGTGATGATCCGTTTGAAGTTCGTCTCCGCGACAATTATGAGCTTCTGGAGGATGAGTACAAGGAGAGTCTGAAGCGTCAGAAGATGCTCGACATGAAGGTGGCGGAGCTATGCAAGGCCCACCTCCTGCTCCCGGCCGGCAAGGTGGAGGAGCTCTACGCCAGCCTCAACAAGAAGAACGCTGAAATCTACATCCAGCGTTCCAAACAGATGAGTCGCGCTGCACCTCCTCGGACCAGGCTCTTTGCTTGGCTCATGAATGATATACAGGTCCTCTCTCTTGCGGATCCTTCCATGCACGGAGCCGAGAATGCTGTCAGGGTTATGACGGAAATAGATCCAGACAGGTTGGTTTCAATCGTAACCTTACGGGAGGAAAGAGGGTGAAGGGGCTGAGGCAGGGAAGAACCAGGTAGTACTTAATTCATGTAAACTTATAATATGTAGGAAATAAAGTGTATTAGGAAAAATAAAATATTTTATTAAATAAACAAGATAGAGTTGTAGAGAAATAAAACAAATAAAAGTAAAAACACCAACACATACTTACACACATTTAAGTATTTTGATGCTCTTATTGCATTTTCCTCAAAAAGTAGTAGTGGTCTGACACATTAGCTCAGTGGAGACAGACACACTACCTTCTAAGCTAAAGTGTCGTTGTGAATACATTACAATGCTATATTTAAATAAATAACATAACTATAATGTGAATTTGGATGCAAGGAAAAATATTGAATTAGTACATTGTAGAGAATCAGAGTCGAAAATCAAATAATTGTTAAAATTTAAGAATTGAAATCGATAAAAACAGGAAATGGGACACACCTAATATTATTGCTATATTTAATTCAGATGTTCTTTTATCAATTAAATTATTAGTAAGTTCAACTTTGTTAAAGAGCAAATACGTCTTTCTTTATTTAGTTTTGATTATCTCATTTTATTTTGGAAACATTACTCTTAACCTAGAACTTCATGGTGAAGATATGTCTACCTTGTTTTAAGCGGTGGAAGCTTCTAATCCTCTAAGCTTTAAATATATTTGAGATTCAAGAACGCTAGAAGATATCAGATTAGGGATTTGGGAAGATAAATCTTTAAAAATTTTAAATTGAATAATTTTAGAGTTTCAGACCATTAATTAATACTTAACTAACTGTATAAGTGCTATATGGTGTATTTTTGTTTCTTTTTTTTACTACCCTATCTTATTACCTGTTCGGGTTATTTGCATATATACTAATAATATTAATGTGTTAGTGATCAGAAAGGATGAGTATAAAGGAAGAATAAATGAAGGTGTGTGGAGGAAAAGTGGAAAACCTCAGTACACCAAACTGTGATTGAACCCTGATCTTCCCGTCATTAGCAGTCTAGCTTATTGTGAGAGTGACACCTTAGACCAGTAGTTCTTTAGCTTTTGGAAGTCATGGAACACTTTTAGTTATAAGAAAAATTTGCAGAATTTAAATTATATGATATTCTATCAGCTTAGAAGTCAACGGTCGTAGCAGTCTTTGCTAAAGTCATATTAGCTAAAACCACTCAGAACTTTTGTCATGTGACATCTTTCACCGACGGAACACAATTGTTCCGGGGAACACTGGTTAAGAACCACTGTCTTAGATCATTAGACTACTAAAGTGGATCCTATATGTGTTATAACAAAGAATGGTAACCTTTAATTAACATTTATATTTACCACAGCAACTTAAAAATTATTATAGTAAATCAAAACCTCTTAAATGTTTACCCATGTTTTTGAAGATTTGAATTCATGATTCGGGTTTCAAAGGTATAACTAAGATTTTAATTCATAAAATAATGTATTTGACCCATTGATACTGGTTTTGGCGGTTGAGGGGTAAAAACATTTAAATTTTACGAGCTTAAAATACGTGACTATATTGTTTTCCTACTTGGAACTGATGATTTGGTGAAGAAGCAATGATTTTGTTCAAGTAGGCTCAACTGGGGTTGTCGTGGCTTAAGTTGGATGAATCTTCACACGTTTATATTATTATTAACTTCAATGCGATTATATTATTATTATTGTATTAATAACAGTGTGACCCGCCTCAGTGGCGTAGTTGGCTAAAGCACTTGTCGTGTTGAGCTCGACTGCTGAGGACGGGGAGATCGAGGTTCGAATCTCGGTCGGGTGAACTGGGGGTGGTTTTTCCTAAATAGTTTTGCACTCTCCCTCCACGCAAATGCGGGTTCACTTCCTCTAATTCAACCTTCCCAATTCTTAATCCATTAGCGTAATTAGTACTTAAAGCGTATAACCCAAACGGGTAGTAAGACGCGGTGCTAAATATTATTATTATTAATAACAGTGTGCTTATTGAGGTTACTTTACATCATGAAAATAAAAACAATATTGAGGGGGTTGGTAGAAAATAAGTTAATTTAAAAATTGATGTAACTAAATTAATACATAAAATCTTAAAATAAAGAAATAAGCACTAAAGAGTATTTGCTGTACGTTTTTTTTTTTATTCAGCCCGTGGCCAGAGGAAGGTTTGGAGTTCACGACTCTCTGGTGTCGCTCAATCTGTGCCAGCTGCAAGGAATGGAAGTTCCAACTGCGAGACTTTCCGCAACCCTTGCTAGATATCCGGGACTTCCACATCTGGGGGCGGTTGGTAGGGGCGGAGCAAGAGGCAACTCGAAGAGGTATATTTCCAAGGTTCACTGAATGGGTTTGATAAATAAACAAATATCAAGTGTTAAAAGGTGGAATACAAAACTAACATCTAACCAGACCAGATTAAATTAGATTATTTTCTTTTGTGGTGATATTTGAATTAATATACACAGCCATATTGATTAATTGTTCAAATGTAGGTATGTGCGAGAAATATTATTTCAATTGGAAACGATCTTGACACGAGAATATAAAAGAGAATCGAGACATGAGAACAAGACTAGAAAATGTCCTTTAAAAGTACAAATATGTAAATTATGTTTATAGTTTATTAAGTTTCTTTTTAACACTTGAGCTGGTGCTTGCTTTAGATTGTCTTGTATATGGTTCATTTAAACACTTGAGATATAACTCATACACATATTAAATGCAATTAATAAAATAGTGATAGGGAGTTACAATTAACACCATTTATAATTTAATTTTGTAGTGTAACAGCTTATATTATCAAATTCTGATTATAAAAAACAATATTTATAACCAAATATTTTTTAATAAAGGTTGTTTTTTGGGGGTAATTGTGGCCATTTTTTTTGTTAACGGTATTATTGGAAATAATAAATTTCGGGTTTGGTTTATTAATTTCTTAGGGCCATTACTTGCTTTTTGTTTAATTTCTTGAATTTCCAAGACTCATTTTTTATCTTTTGGGGTGAGAGTGAGGATTTATTTTTCTCATATTTTCTATATAGTCTTGCACATCCGTATTCAAATGTAAAGAATTGAATGCTTCATCATCAACCTCATCGCCACCAGGAGCTGTTTATGGCCTTTGGCCAGGTCACTTTAGTAAAATACCTCCCACCATTCTTCTCATGCGTATAACCCGAACGGGTAGTAAGACGCGGTGCTAATAATAATAATTCTTCTCGTCTCACTTGCACATTTCTTTATATTCCTTGCTCTCCCTTGCAGTCTTTGGGATTCTTTCCTTTTCCATCCTCATGTTATCATCCTTTAATAGATATAGCAGGAGGTAACATATAATGTGCGGCCATTGGCTCACTGTCCAGTGACAGCAGTGTAAAACATGTGTGCTCCTCTTTTAGTTGTAAGATCAATGTTATGTTCATTTCCTAACCATTAGGCTTGTGTGGGAATCACATTTTGACTTTAAGGAATTTTCGGTCCGGGAACAATGATTCCTCACTATAATGAGATCAGAAATAGGGGAAAAAATTCCACTTTAGGCTTATATTTACTTTTAAGATTTATAATTTTAGTCAAAGCCTAGTTTTTCCATTCATTACAATAATTAGATAAAAATAATTTGATAATAATATTTGAAGATTATATGGCAATTTGATCAGAAAGGGATCAAATTTTATAGTTTAAATTAAGTTAAATACAATAGTAGATATCAACAATATTTTTGAATAGGGTCAGGAATAGGGAAAAAAACTCTGATTCACTTGCTATAGGTCTGAACACTAAATCTAAATCCTGTAATCTTCTAAAAAAATATATTCTGAGGAAAAAAATATGTTCACTTAAAAATTTTACAAGAACTTATTTTTTAATTATAAGTTTTCCAATAAAAACTATATAATATTTTGTCTAACAAGTGTTGAGGAAGATTTTCTATGTAACATTGTTTATTATTAGTTAAGTATTTTTTATATAAATACAAACTGATTCTAAATTATTTCTTAAGATTGACCAAAAAAGTTTTTAAATAAATAACTAATGGCATGAGTTTTGATAAATTCTTGTACAGTCAAACATCAAGTTATTCAAACTAATTTGATTAGAAAAAATAAGCCCCAGTCTAGTCCATAAGAATAACGAAATAATTTATCAACTGAACCAGTGCACCTGGTTTCTTCTTATGTTATAATTACTAAACTTATCAACTGAACCAGTGCCTGGTTTCTTCTTATGTTATAATTACTAAACTTATCAACTGAACCAGTGCACCTGGTTTCTTCTTATGTTATAATTACTAAACTTATCAACTGAACCAGTGCACCTGGTTTTATTTTTTTGCAGTTCTTGTTTTTTATTTTAATTACTAAACTTATCAACTGAACCAGTGCACCTGGTTTCTTCTTATGTTATAATTACTAAACTTATCAACTGAACCAGTGCACTGGTTTCTTCTTATGTTATAATTACTAAACTTATCAACTGAACCAGTGCACCTGGTTTCTTCTTATGTTATAATTACTAAACTTATCAACTGAACCAGTGCACCTGGTTTCTTCTTATGTTATAATTACTAAACTTATCAACTGAACCAGTGGCACCTGGTTTCTTCTTATGTTATAATTACTAAACTTATCAACTGAACCAGTGCACCTGGTTTCTTCTTATGTTATAATTACTAAACTTATCAACTGAACCAGTGCACCTGGTTTCTTCTTATGTTATAATTACTAAACTTATCAACTGAACCAGTGCACCTGGTTTCTTCTTATGTTATAATTACTAAACTTATCAACTGAACCAGTGCACCTGGTTTCTTCTTATGTTATAATTACTAAACTTATCAACTGAACCAGTGCACCTGGTTTCTTCTTATGATATAATTTACTTAAACTTATCAACTGAACCAGGTGCCTGGTTTCTTCTTATGTTATAATTACTAAACTTATCAACTGAACCAGTGCACCTGGTTTCTTCTTATGTTATAATTACTAAACTTATCAACTGAACCAGTGGCCTGGTTTCTTCTTATGTTATAATTACTAAACTTATCAACTGAACCAGTGTGCCTGGTTTCTTCTTATGTTATAATTACTAAACTTATCAACTGAACCAGTGTGCCTGGTTTCTTCTTATGTTATAATTACTAAACTTATCAACTGAACCAGTGTGCCTGGTTTCTTCTTATGTTATAATTACTAAACTTATCAACTGAACCATGTGCCTGGTTTCTTCTTATGTTATAATTACTAAACTTATCAACTGAACCAGTGTGCCTGGTTTCTTCTTATGTTATAATTACTAAACTTATCAACTGAACCAGTGCACCTGGTTTTTTTATTCTTCCTAAATGATGTTTCTATGATATTACTAAACTTATCAACTGAACCAGTGCCTGGTTTCTTCTTATGTTATAATTACTAAACTTATCAACTGAACCAGTGCACCTGGTTTCTTCTTATGTTATAATTACTAAACTTATCAACTGAACCAGTGCACCTGGTTTCTTCTTATGTTATAATTACTAAACTTATCAACTGAACCAGTGCACCTGGTTTCTTCTTATGTTATAATTACTAAACTTATCAACTGAACCAGTGCACCTGGTTTCTTCTTATGTTATAATTACTAAACTTATCAACTGAACCAGTGCACCTGGTTTCTTCTTATGTTATAATTACTAAACTTATCAACTGAACCAGTGCACCTGGTTTCTTCTTATGTTATAATTACTAAACTTATCAACTGAACCAGTGCACCTGGTTTCTTCTTATGTTATAATTACTAAACTTATCAACTGAACCAGTGCACCTGGTTTCTTCTTATGTTATAATTACTAAACTTATCAACTGAACCAGTGCACCTGGTTTCTTCTTATGTTATAATTACTAAACTTATCAACTGAACCAGTGCATGGTTTCTTCTTATGTTTAATTACTAAACTTATCAACTGAACCAGTGCACCTGGTTTCTTCTTATGTTATAATTACTAAACTTATCAACTGAACCAGTGCACCTGGTTTCTTCTTATGTTATAATTACTAAACTTATCAACTGAACCAGTGCACCTGGTTTCTTCTTATGTTATAATTACTAAACTTATCAACTGAACCAGTGCACCTGGTTTCTTCTTATGTTATAATTACTAAACTTATCAACTGAACCAGTGCACCTGGTTTCTTCTTATGTTATAATTACTAAACTTATCAACTGAACCATGTGCACTGGTTTCTTCTTATGTTTATAATTACTAAACTTATCAACTGAACCAGTGCACTGGTTTCTTCTTATGTTATAATTACTAAACTTATCAACTGAACCAGTGCCCTGGTTTCTTCTTATGTTATAATTACTAAACTTATCAACTGAACCAGTGCACCTGGTTTCTTCTTATGTTATAATTACTAAACTTATCAACTGAACCAGTGCACCTGGTTTCTTCTTATGTTATAATTACTAAACTTATCAACTGAACCAGTGCACCTGGTTTCTTCTTATGTTATAATTACTAAACTTATCAACTGAACCAGTGCCTGGTTTCTTCTTATGTTATAATTACTAAACTTATCAACTGAACCAGTGCACCTGGTTTCTTCTTATGTTATAATTACTAAACTTATCAACTGAACCAGTGCACCCGGTTTCTTCTTATGTTATTAATTACTAAAACTTATACAAACTGAACCAGTGCCTGGTTTCTTCTTATGTTATAATTACTAACTTATCAACTGAACCAGTGCACCTGGTTTCTTCTTATGTTATAATTACTAAACTTATCAACTGAACCAGTGCACCTGGTTTCTTCTTATGTTATAATTACTAAACTTATCAACTGAACCAGTGCACCTGGTTTCTTCTTATGTTATAATTACTAAACTTATCAACTGAACCAGTGCACCTGGTTTCTTCTTATGTTATAATTACTAAACTTATCAACTGAACCAGTGCACCTGGTTTCTTCTTATGTTATAATTACTAAACTTATCAACTGAACCAGTGCACCTGGTTTCTTCTTATGTTATAATTACTAAACTTATCAACTGAACCAGTGCACCTGGTTTCTTCTTATGTTATAATTACTAAACTTATCAACTGAACCAGTGCACCTGGTTTCTTCTTATGTTATAATTACTAAACTTATCAACTGAACCAGTGCCTGGTTTCTTCTTATGTTATAATTACTAAACTTATCAACTGAACCAGTGCACCTGGTTTCTTCTTATGTTATAATTACTAAACTTATCAACTGAACCAGTGCACCTGGTTTCTTCTTATGTTATAATTACTAAACTTATCAACTGAACCAGTGCACCTGGTTTCTTCTTATGTTATAATTACTAAACTTATCAACTGAACCAGTGCACCTGGTTTCTTCTTATGTTATAATTACTAAACTTATCAACTGAACCAGTGCACCTGGTTTCTTCTTATGTTATAATTACTAAACTTATCAACTGAACCAGTGCACCTGGTTTCTTCTTATGTTATAATTACTAAACTTATCAACTGAACCAGTGCACCTGGTTTCTTCTTATGTTATAATTACTAAACTTATCAACTGAACCAGTGCACCTGGTTTCTTCTTATGTTATAATTACTAAACTTATCAACTGAACCAGTGCACCTGGTTTCTTCTTATGTTATAATTACTAAACTTATCAACTGAACCAGTGCACCTGGTTTCTTCTTATGTTATAATTACTAAACTTATCAACTGAACCAGTGCACCTGGTTTTCTTCTTATGTTATAATTACTAAACTTATCAACTGAACCAGTGCACTGGTTTCTTCTTATGTTATAATTACTAAACTTATCAACTGAACCAGTGCACCTGGTTTCTTCTTATGTTATAATTACTAAACTTATCAACTGAACCAGTGCCCTGGTTTCTTCTTATGTTATAATTACTAAACTTATCAACTGAACCAGTGCACCTGGTTTCTTCTTATGTTATAATTACTAAACTTATCAACTGAACCAGTGCACCTGGTTTCTTCTTATGTTATAATTACTAAACTTATCAACTGAACCAGTGCACCTGGTTTCTTCTTATGTTATAATTACTAAACTTATCAACTGAACCAGTGGCCTGGTTTCTTCTTATGTTATAATTACTAAACTTATCAACTGAACCAGTGTGCCTGGTTTCTTCTTATGTTATAATTACTAAACTTATCAACTGAACCAGTGTGCCTGTTTTTCTTATGTTATAATTACTAAACTTATCAACTAACATGCGCCTGGTTTCTTCTTATGTTATAATTACTAAACTTATCAACTGAACCAGTGCCCTGTTTCTTCTTGTTATAATTATAAACTTACAACTGAACCATGACCTGGTTTCTTCTTATGTTATAATTACTAACTTATCAACTGAACCAGTGCCTGGTTTCTTCTTATGTTATAATTATAACTTATCAACTGAACATGACCTGTTCTTCTTTTTATAATTACTAAACTATCAACTAACCATCACTGTTCCTATGTATAATTACTAATTATCAACTAACCAGTGACCGGTTTCTTCTTATGTTATAATTACTAAACTTATCAATAACCATTCACCTGTTCTTCTTATTATAATCTAATTTATAAATTTTCTAACTTATTATAATACTAAAGTTGCAACTGACGTTTCCTGTTTCTTTAAGTATAATTACAACTTATCAACTGAACCAGTGCACCTGGTTTCTTCTTATGTTATAATTACTAAACTTATCAACTGAACAGTGAACCGTCTTCTTAGTTTAATTCTACTTATATGATACTTAATTCAAACGTTATCTTTAATTAATTACATACGCACTGGTTTCTTCTTATGTTATAATTACTAAACTTATCAACTGAACCAGTTGCCTGGTTTTCTTCTATGTTTATAATTACTAAACTTATCAACTAACCAGTGACCTGGTTTCTTCTTATGTTATAATTACTAAACTTATCAACTGAACCAGTGTCCTGGTTTCTTCTTATGTTATAATTACTAAACTTATCAACTGAACCAGTGCCTGGTTTCTTCTTATGTTATAATTACTAAACTATCAACTGAACCAGTGACCTGTTTCTTTTATATTAAATTATAATAACTATCAACTGACCGTTGCTATGTTATTTCTACTTATATTGAACATACTGATACTTATCAATGAAACTATCACTGAACCGTGCTTTCTTCTATTTTAATTACTAAACTTATCAACTGAACCAGTGCACCTGGTTTCTTCTTATGTTTAATTTAAATTACAACTAACATACTGATACTTACTAGTGATTACTGGTACTTTACTAATGTGTAATTTATCTTATGTATTACTAACTGATCAATGAACCGTGTTTCTTTTTTTATATATTATACAACTTATCAACTGAACCAAGTGCCTGGTTTCTTCTTAGTTATAATTACTAAACTTACTAAACATTGCATGTTCCATCTAGGTTTATTCTAAATTTTAGAACCATTCTAGAATCTTATCTACTGTAACATTACAACTTTTACTGACCATGTATAATGTTTTACTTATTATAATTATAAACTTACACTGAACCGTTGCTGGTTTTTTATTTATAATTACTAAACTTATCAACTGAACCAGTGCCCTGGTTTCTTCTTATGTTATAATTACTAACTTATCAACTGAACCATGCACCTGGTTTCTTCTTATGTTATAATTACTAAACTTATCAACTGAACCAGTGCACCTGGTTTTCTTATGTTATAATTATAAACTTATCAACTAACCATGCACCTGTTCTTTATGTTATAATTACTAACTATCATATGAATCAGTGAATTTTGTTTCTTCTTATGTTATAATTACTAAACTTATCAACTGAACCAGTGCACCTGGTTTCTTCTTATGTTTATAATTACTAAACTTATCAACTGAACCAGTGCACCTGGTTTCTTCTTATGTTATAATTACTAAACTTATCAACTGAACCAGTGTCCTGGTTTCTTCTTATGTTATAATTACTAAACTTATCAACTGAACCAGTGCCTGGTTTCTTCTTATGTTATAATTACTAAACTTATCAACTGAACCAGTGCACCTGGTTTCTTCTTATGTTATAATTACTAAACTTATCAACTGAACCAGTGACCTGGTTTCTTCTTATGTTATAATTACTAAACTTATCAACTGAACCAGTGCACCTGGTTTCTTCTTATGTTATAATTACTAAACTTATCAACTGAACCAGTGCCCTGGTTTCTTCTTATGTTATAATTACTAAACTTATCAACTGAACCAGTGCACCTGGTTTCTTCTTATGTTATAATTACTAAACTTATCAACTGAACCAGTGCACCTGGTTTCTTCTTATGTTATAATTACTAAACTTATCAACTGAACCAGTGCACCTGGTTTCTTCTTATGTTATAATTACTAAACTTATCAACTGAACCAGTGCACCTGGTTTCTTCTTATGTTATAATTACTAAACTTATCAACTGAACCAGTGCACCTGGTTTTTTTATGTTATAATTACTAAACTTATCAACTGAACAGTGTGCCTGGTTTCTTCTTATGTTATAATTACTAAACTTATCAACTGAACCAGTGCACCTGGTTTCTTCTTATGTTATAATTACTAAACTTATCAACTGAACCAGTGCACTGGTTTCTTCTTATGTTATAATTACTAAACTTATCAACTGAACCATGCCACCTGGTTTCTTCTTATGTTATAATTACTAAACTTATCAACTGAACCAGTGCACCTGGTTTCTTCTTATGTTATAATTACTAAACTTATCAACTGAACAGTGCCTGTTTCTCTTATGTTATAATTACTAAACTTATCAACTGAACCAGTGCACCTGGTTTCTTCTTATGTTATAATTACTAAACTTATCAACTGAACCAGTGCACCTGGTTTCTTCTTATGTTATAATTACTAAACTTATCAACTGAACCAGTGCACCTGGTTTCTTCTTATGTTATAATTACTAAACTTATCAACTGAACCAGTGCACCTGGTTTCTTCTTATGTTATAATTACTAAACTTATCAACTGAACCAGTGCACCTGGTTTCTTCTTATGTTATAATTACTAAACTTATCAACTGAACCAGTGCACCTGGTTTCTTCTTATGTTATAATTACTAAACTTATCAACTGAACCAGTGTGCCTGGTTTCTTCTTATGTTATAATTACTAAACTTATCAACTGAACCAGTGTGCCTGGTTTCTTCTTATGTTATAATTACTAAACTTATCAACTGAACCAGTGTGCCTGGTTTCTTCTTATGTTATAATTACTAAACTTATCAACTGAACCAGTGTGCCTGGTTTCTTCTTATGTTATAATTACTAAACTTATCGAAAAAAGCGCTGTTGGACTCCAAATTATTAGTTTATCCAACTATTAAATATTATACAAAAGCAAACGTATGCTATTCTATATTTAATTCACTAGTATACGTGAATATTGTGCAAATAAGTATGGTGACGGTGTATTTACTGCATAATTTGATATTTAAAAGTGATTTTTTTATCATTATTTTACACTAAAAATATATTTTAATAACATTCAAATACAAACTTTACATTGATAGACAATCATTAGTTGTAACTTTTTTTAAATAATATTCCCGAAAAATCCCGAAAATAAATTTTTCCTGCCCGAGCTTATGGAAAAACAAATTTATAGATTTTTGTCCCCCGGAGTATGAGATCCTGCATAGCCCTACCATCCATCTTTACTGTACCTTCTTCCATATACAGTTGGCTCTCAATTATCTGAGGTAGCATCACACGGCTGCGGATTAATCGGAGGGGTAATTTTTGATTATTTAAAAACATTACAATTAAATGCCCGCCCTACATGCTGCGAAATACTGTTCAATAATGTACAGGCAAGTTAAACTAAACATGTTTATGAAAAATTTAACATGAAATGAAAACATAATTTTACATTTTAATCTACATAATAACTGAAAATAAACCTATAAAAATTAAGAACATGTCATTGAAAGGAAGTAGTGACGTCAATTTATAAAAAAGATTAATTACTCAGTCCTATTCAGGTGTTCTTATTCAATGTTTACTCTTGAGACAAAGGATATTACTGAGTTGATCTGGTTTTTTTTTAAATCCAGACTAATTATTTCCCTACCACTACAGATAATGTCGAAAGTACTGAATAGTAAAATATACCTCCTCCGTTTCTTAAAGAGATATATTTTAGTCTTTTAATACATATTGTTTATCAAATTGCTGTTTCATTACAGCCAAGAGAGGAGTTGTGATAGAGTTGGGGGATCCCTGGGGTCAGACTGTCATAGAGAGGAGCATGACAACTCTCAAATTCTACCACGACTTCAACTGTGAGATCCAACATATCAGCTACGCGTTCGGACCATGCTGGGAGCCAGTCATTGCTCAGTGCAATCTCAGTCAGTTAATATACATTTAGTTTTCTTTAAATTAACTCTACCTTGTTATAATAAATACAATATTAACTATCAATGTAGCTGTGTGAAGACCAGCTTATCAATTTGAAATGAAACTCTGTAATTAATATTAAATATTCTCTAAACCCAATCAAAGTTCAAATTGTTTCATGTTTTAAAAAATACTATTTTGTGAACATTCACGTAGCCTTGGATTTAAAAAATATATATAAAATCTGATATTTTTTCTAATCCTCGAATCTCAAAATTCTATTTTAGAGCCCCATCACCACTATTAATTTTATTCTTTGGTTAAACATTGAAAGGAGGATAGAAGAACAAGACCTACACGCTTACTTTCAATGTTTAATTTAATACAACCATTCGACACCATTTCTCCCTTGTTTACATAAACACTTGTAGACACACTGCATCAGTGTTGCGGGCTATACAAAGATTACATAACCAGATAAAGAAATTTAGGTTCATGCAGTTGATAAGACTAACAATCTAGTTCCAACTTTCGCCAGTTTTTGTATACATACAATCTTTTTGTATTGATTATACTAACTGTTATTATTCTCTAATTAAAGCATTTTTCCCAATAGTTATTAATAAATAATCGATAATCGGGATTAATCAATGTAAATAATCGTAGCATGAACAATTAATTTAAACAATCGGTAATCAGTATCGGTAATTGGTTTTTACTGAATCAATATATCGCTCTGCATAAGGAAGTTAGAAATTGGAGGAAATGTAGGAAATGTAGCAGGCAGGGAGGGTGGGAAATAATAATAAAAAAAACCAGACTCAATATACCCCACCTGGATTCAAACCTCAGCCTACTTGTCACCGACAAACTAAATCAGACAAACGTTTAGCCCGTCAATGCAGAACTATCTTAGGTTTTGGTCTCATGTTTGTAAAGGATACAAGTGACCATGTTGGTCTGCCCCCAGGTTTTGAAAGGATCTCTCCTCCGTCTCAGGACCCAAGTCCGCCTCTGCCCTTTTGGGACAAGATGCGCCTGCTGTTCCATGGCCGCCTCACCATGTTCATGCATCAAATGACAGTCCTCCTACATGCCTCACTTGACCCTTACAACACCACGGAGGAGATGGAACTGACGTGGAGCGACGTCGCCATGGACTGGACCAACGGTGCGCATGCACTCTCTCACACTTCCCGTGGGAAAAAGGGGGTATAATGCGGGGAATTGTTAGTTGCTTAGGAATAAAAAAGAAAGGAATTTTTAGTTTCTGAAAACAAAAACTAGTTTTTATAAATATATGAAAACACTGGGATTTATTGGTTTTTTGGGTAAAAACAAGAGAGCAGAAACAGAAAATTTTTAGTTTTTGGGACTAAAGGGGAAACGAAGGGAATTTTAATTTATTGGGGTAAAAGCAAGAGAAAATTAGGAAATTTTTAATTTTTAGAAAAAAAAAAAGGCGAAACAAAAGTGATTTTAATTTACGGTAAGATTGGGAAAAACACTATTTTACTATTATAAAAATAATTAGTAAACATAGTGGAATATTTGTTAATTTTAGACACTTAATTGCAAGCTTTAAATAAATGTTAATGGAATACATTTGTTCTAACACATAAATATAGGTTCATAGATCACAATTAAAACACAATTAAACAATTTTTGGGGGTGTATTTCCTTATGTTTTAATTATAAATCAAATAAAGTGCACTAAGCAAAATATAATATAAAATAAATAAAATGATAGAATTGTTGAAAAATAAAGCCCAAATAAAATAATAAACTTCGACTTAATTACAACATTAGCACCATGTATCATCCAGAGAACAATATATAACCCTCCAGAGAATTTATAATTCCGTACAAGCAAGTTGGCATCACTGAAGCTGTTAAGTCTTACTACTAATACTTCCAAAGGAAGATCCAATAGGAGCATTGAAATATTTAAGTGTGTATAAATATATGTTTTATTTTTGTTTGTGCTCTATTTCCCTACAATTTTATAATTTTATTTATTTCATGTTTTAATTGTAATGTCGTCACCCGAGAATGCAAGTGTTTTATCTCCAAAATTGTTAAATTTGAGATATTTGGTGTTTATGTTTATTTAGAATGCATATGATCCACCTGTGGTGAAATTGAGACTACTATATAATTACTAAAGAAGATACAAGCTCGAGTTGTCATCTAGTAACATTGGTTTTATACACAAGGTCAAACTTCAATGCTCTTTTACACAAAAGTGAAAAATTGGACATAGAACACTTGAATTCTCAGGCGACGATGTGTCAAATCCACTATTTCTTGAATCCAAATCTCGAATCTGAATCTACATTTTATTTTCGAATCCCGAATCCTAGCAAATTGTTATAAATTTTAATAATTTACAAATAGATCTACATTACACAATTAGGCCTAAACTGTAAAATAGGATTTATTTCAATCATGCTTTCAATATTAATCAACCCCAACCACCCCTAGCAAAATACTGGCTAATATCCAGCCAAATAAAACAATCTAAACTCATATTATTGTTTAAAAATCAAATCAAACATAATTTGAGTGTTTTTAGCTATTTTAAAAAGTGTTGAGAGAAAGAGTTAAGTTTTTAAAAAAACATGTGAAATAAACATACAGATTAGGTCTAGTTACTTAATATAATATTTGATTCTTGTAATATATTGACTTCTGAGAATACATTATATTTAAAACACAAACTAATTTTCAACTCCTGAAATACTTTCATTCCCATTTTATTAGGCAGGACTGACTATGTTTGAATATTTTTACAATTGCCTCAATAACAAATAAAAAAATAAAAAAACTCTCTTTTTTAAATCACTTTAAAAACAAATTATGAATTGGCAAGTCATTATTTGATTCTTAAAGCTCTATAGCGCTTACTAAGTGATCGATTACCTGAATTAATTCTAAACAAGCAATTGATAAACAATACTTAGGACGGTAGGTGTAAATAAGCAGTTTTATCAGTGTCTAGCTGTTGGCAGTATTTATTTTTCATGAAACCCAACAAAATATCTAACTTGAGTTTTGTATGAAATAATTTTGGGTTCTCTGCATAAATGTAAATTAATTAAACCATTTGGGTGGTAAGAATTAACAGTATCTTTATTTTAATCATCACTCTGGCAAGTAAACATATACGTCATCGTGGCTGACTTTGTATCATGCGTAATGTATTCTTATTTCTGTTAAAAAAAAGCCGTAATTTGTTTTATTTATTTAGAGTTTATTTGTAATTCTATTTTTCATTTTCAGTTTTTGAAGAGTTTTAATGTGTTCATTTAAATATTTACAAGATATTTGTGAGGTGAAAGTTTCAGAAGTGCCTATGCGTTACAACAGTTGAATACAAGTTTCCCATGGAGGTGGTGGTGGGGGTGGGGGAGAGGTTATTAGGCATGTTAGAATTTTTACACTTTACAATCTTTTTTTTTTAATAATGATTTTATTCATGCTTATCTATTTTGTCAGATAAATTAATGAGTTGTGCTTTTCAAGTAGTTCAACTAAGTAATTTTTGAATTCATAATATTATGCTTTGTATATGAGGTGAAAGATTCGACCATCGAATCCTCTAATCTTGAATACTTGAAGGGTTCGGTATATTCGGAGATTTGAGTGGCCCATCTCTAGTTTTAATTGTACCTTTTTGTGCCTAAATGTTTCTGGTAAGTGTAGGCCATGCTCTTCTTTCCTCATGTCAATGTTTATTAAATACATCTCGGCACAATTTTTCTCCTTGGTATGATATTATCTAATGCCCATACCTCTGCATATCGACCATGGTGTTTTTCAGCCAAGGTCGTGTTCAAGGGTGAGCTGAACGTGTATGTGAGGACAGCGTCCAAGTACGACGATTGTCGGATGCTCCATCTTCCAAACCTGAAACTGAGTACCAAGCTCAACTGGATGTGTCTGGCCGACCCTAACGACCATCACTCGGTCATGCCCTGCGCCCCAGACAAACTACCCGAGTACTCCAGCAACCAGGTGGGATATCTGGGGAAAATGTGGCAACAGAGCTCTTTTAGATAGATAGTGAATAATTTTGATAAGACTGTACCCATGATTATTTTTATTGACTCAAATGTAGAAATAGAAATATAGTGATAAAGAATATGCTTATAGCTATTATTATAGTGTCTTCGTTGTAAGTTATAACATTCATACATTCTGTTTAGTGGTGTAGGTGTAAACATTTTTTACCTTGAGTTTGAATGAAAACATTGATTATATTCTCAGGTTCTAGTAATATGGAGAAATATTTGTAGGCCTACTAGAAACATTCCAAGTTGAATCTTTGTAATAAATCCTGCATAAATCATAAATACAAACATAAATTTTCGAGACTGAAAATTTTCTGTACAAAAAAAATATCTCTAATCAAATATGGATTTTTAAATAAATTTAATGTAAGTGTTCTGAGAAAAGTACAGAACGTAAAATATCTTGGCTATAGGTGCATAAGTGGTGACCTGGTGGTCTAGGGGTAAGGTGTCGGACTTATATGCTGGGGATCCGGGGTTCAATCCTCGGTCCCGGTACAGATTTATCTGATTACCAAACCCTTCCTTCACCTCTGACAAGACATCTTGTGAATGTGAGGAATGCCAGGTCTCCACCGTGGTTCGGATTCCACGTTAAACTGTAGGTCCTCCATTTCATCTCACAACCACCCTACCATTACACATTAGCGTAAGTGTGTATAACCCGAACGGGTAGTAAGACGCGGTGCTAATAATAATATAGGTGCATAAGAGTCCTGCTATGGAGAAGAGAAGTGTCCTTGAAGTGTAAAGAAGTGTTGTACAGGGCGTACTTTATACCTTTTGTTACACATGTAGCAGAAACATGTACATTGAATGTAAGAGAGACTAGGAAAGTGGAGGCCATGTTGGCTGTCACGAGGAGAAACAAGATTAGTATTGAAGTTATCCAGGAAGAGTGGAGGTACAGGGAGTACATGAGATAGTAGAGGAAGCACGACTGAGATGATATGGACATGTAATGAGGATGGAGAGGAAATGAAGTATGTTGGAAAGAGACCACAAGAAGGGCCATGAAAGATATGGGAGGAACAGATAACAGAAAGTGGGAAAGTGAGAGGAAAAAAAATGGAAGAAATTAAAGAAGAAAGAATGGTGGAAGGCTAGAGGAAGATGGAAACATTTTACTAAACTTACTTGGCCACAGGCTGGAAACTTGTGGTTGATGATGATGATGATGATGATGATGATGATGATGATGATGATGATGATGATGATGATGATGAATATAAGAGTTCTACTTATTTATTTTTAAAATAGACTAAAGGAAATATAGAAGGATTCTTTTTAATATGAAATAACATAGTTTAAATTAACTGAACTTGTAATTTTCAGAAAAAATTGAATATTCCAAGTACTCAAGTTTTGTAAAAATATTTGAGTCGAGTTCAAGCAGCAACTAAATCTTTACTCAAAATCAAATTTTCCAGTACTCACAAACCCCTAATTTTGTTAAGTGGTAAATTAATTTTCTGGGTTTTGATTATTAAGTTGATTCAATAAATATGTTTATGCTGAAGCAACAATAAACACTATTAGAGCTCTCAAGAAGTTGAGGGTCCCAAAATGCAGCCGGTGCTGTAATATCCTCTCAAGTAGTTTTGAGCTCCCCCTTCTCCACCTCTCGTCTTGGAAATAAATTTAGTCCCTCTCAAGATTTATTTCACTCGTCTATTATATTCTTGAATATGATACAATTATCCAAGGAAACAAAAACAATATGGCCTTTTAGTACACACCTTACATTGCTGCCTCTAGAAGAAAATCAATCGGTACCCTCAAATCCCTTACCTAGGTTTCATTCTATCAGAACTAGGGTGCGAAACGCTCAACACAACCCTCTAAAAGAAGAAACCAAAAAAGACAAAAGATAAAATTGGCAAATAATGGTAGATCAGTTAGAAACAATTAATGTAAAGGAAAAACATAATAAAACTAAGAAAGATTTTCCATTTTGGTTTTATCACTTGTGTGGGTATCCAGTTATTTTGTGGATGGACTAAATATGCAAGGAAATAAGCCTATTATTTTGATCCATATAACTAAAATAAATCTATCGTATGTAAGTCTATGAAATATCTCTCCTTTTAGGCACATTAAACATAATATGCCATAGGTGTGCGATTAGGAATTTTTCACTTTGAGTTTAGTATGAATGAAAACAAAGTATTATTCAATTTCAAGTAACATAGATAAATATTTGTATAACATAATCAGTAAAATCTAGACAAAAATATAAATGTATTAAATAGCCAAGCTATTATATTTGTTAATTACTGATAGCCACATTTAAATATCATGTTATTTTAATTGAAAATATCTCTTTTAAGGTAGTTTGTAATATATATTTGGAAGAAGCTACAGAAAAGGTGGATAGAAAAAACAAAAAGTAACAAACACAATATGGCGTTTACAATGAAGAGAAGAACACAGTTCACACTTTGCAGTGTTTTCACTGGACAAAGAGGTAATGGCTGCCTCTTGAAGAAAATCAATCGGTACTACCCAATCCTTCTTTCAAAACTCATCAGGGAGGTTAAACACGTAACGGAACTTCCATAGAGAGGAAACCAAAAAACACCAAATGGAGAGAAAGGAAGTTGGTAAAGAATGATAGGACACTTAGAGAGGAACATGTGAAGGGAACAAAAGAAATGGACATCCGAGACCTTTGGCTTGATACTTCAATGCTCTAACCACTGAGCTATTCAGGGTCATTCTTCACTCGTATTTTAAGGCAGAGTCTATGATGGAGTGTGTAAATCGTCAACTACATATGAGCTATAGTAGGAGGCCAATAATTGTTATGTTTGTAATTGTTTGGTTTCTCAAATCCAAATATTAGAAAGCATGGTGAGTATAAGAGGTTAAGTTCAGGGATAGACACTTGAATCCTCGCATCCTTATGGATATTCAAGATTCAAAGATTCGAGAAAATTTTGGAATCAATAATTTTTTTTTCTTTACCAGTGAAAGTAATTTTGTAGCTCTAATACTGCTTATTGGTAACTTAAAACAAATTATAACTATAGGATGAACTTAACAACCAGACCCCAGAGCAGTAATTTAACACATAAATTAATGTATGAATGTTTAATGAATGGATTATAAGAAAGAATGTTAACATTTAGTTCCTCTTATGTTCATAATTTTTTTCCAAGATTCGGATTCGAGATTCAGGATTCAAAGGTAAATTGAATTCATAAAATAATGGACTCAACCTAATACTCTTAAAAATAATAATATAAAATATATAATATTTTTTTCGAATCCTCAAATATTGAAGAACCCACCTTTATTAAAATCATGTTGAACTGTAATTGCAGCTACCTTTGCAAGATGTTCACATTGTTTCAGGAGCATGATTCATTCCGGGCGTTTCGCTCCCAGCAGCTGGACGTGAATATTAGCCTGGAGACCAAACCAAACGTCAGTCGAGGGAGTCCAGAGTTGGACTGCCCAGTCGCTCTCTTGTATGGCAGTACACTTAGGTAAAGTTCATATTGATAGTTGCACGGTCTTGGTTTCCCACCCTTCCTCCACACACATATAGGTATATACCTAGCCCATCCGTATACCACTTATGTAATCACTCTACCCAAACGGACACTATTATGGGGTGGAAATAAAACTCAAAAAACCAATAATATAAAAACTTAATCCAAACATCAGTGCGCATGCAGACTAAATATCAAAGCTTATCATGTATAATTGGTGGAGAATAAAAACTAAGGTAAATTTCATCCAATTTGCTCTTCATTTATTTCAGGTAAATTCTCAATTTTCTTATATAAAGGTTTTTTTTTACCACCACATAATGTACTAACTACGCTTCAACCTATATTAACATACCCGCCTCGGTGGCGTAGTTGGCTAACGCGCGTGTCGTGTTGAGCCTGACTGCTGAGGATGGGGAGATCGAGGTTCGAATCTCGGTCGGGTGAACTGGGAGTGATTTTTCCTAAATGGTTTTCCACTTTCCCTCCACACAAATGCGGGTTCACTTCCTTTCATTCAACCTTCCCAATTCCTAATCCATTAGCGTAAATAGTACTTAAGCGTATGACCCGAACGGGTAGTTAGACGCTGTGCTAAATAATAAAAAAATATATTAACATACCTGTAATTTTACCTTGTTTGTTCTTTATGTTATTTATTCCTTTTACATATTCCTATGCAAGTTTCCTATCATTCTTTATCAATTTCATTTTTGTTCCTTCAGATTCAGATATGAGAAAAAGTGATTCGACTCAACTCCATCGGTAGAGTTAACTAAACAGTAGCTTAGTTTATGTGGTTGCGTGTTCTAATCTTGAGTTAGATAAAGCTGGATCTATTTATATATATTATTTTATGTACTTGACTCAAATAGATTTGAGTTTATGCAGAATCATAAATAAAGAGTTATGATTCTTATTCTAATGATTAGCAATAACCTGCTTTGATGACTGTATGGTCTAAGGCATGACTCTCATAATAGATCAGATTGCCGATGACAAGAAGATTAGGGCTAGAATCTAGGTTGGATGTAATAAGGGTGATTTCCCCTAACTGGTGGGTGTTACACACACACACATTTGTACATTTTTACTGAATTAAATCTTCCCCATACCTAACTTTTTAGCGTAATTAGTATGTATGTATATAACCTGAAGAGGTAGTAAGATGGGGTGCGATGTTAAAAAAAAAGTAATTATCACCTGGGGACTGGATGTTGTGCCTATCTTAGTCTTAAGCTATGTCATAAGGCATATGAAGCTATGATAGGCGTAGCAAGCCAATAGTGTAAAAATATATGGCTTGGATAAAAAACTGAACCAGGCCACAGACTGGAAACGATAGGTTCTAATGGATGTAAAGATCCATTGTGAGAGTGTAGGTAAATAACAGCTAGAAGAATGTTCTTAATTGCAAATATTGACTGAAATTCACGAATGTCACCCTATTCGGAAATAATTATTATTGCCTTACTAATACTACATTATTAATAAAAAGTGTTATCAAACAAATATAATAATACTTCAAGCAAATGTTTGCAATAAAGAACCTTCTGCTAGCTTTCACTTATCTACACTCCTACAATAGATGAGCTATAGTATATACAATAATCCCCCGAATTGCGTAACCTGCGACTTAGGTAAATTTGCAGTTATGTAAATGTATGCCATAAGTTGTGAAAATTAGTTAAAATTCTAACAACTACTGTACTTGTGAGGGTTTTATGATTTGAGGTTGGCGAAACTGTAACACATTATTTACATATGTGCATACTGAATATTGTTAACTTTTTAGTTCTCTTGGAGTCTTACGTTTTACAAATACATTCTTTGTTTATAGGCATTCCACATCAAAATATTGCAGTTTTTCATGAAGTTACAATTAAGGTACATTACAGTACTACAAATTACAAAACTATAAATTCAACTTAAGCAAAATGTGAGTTACATTCGGACCCAAAAACGTAACCCTTACATAAGTAATACATATGGCATTCCTATTAAGATGGTGCACAGTTGATAGTGTCATTGCCAATTTATTTATTTCTACCTTGAGTGTAAATCATTTTCTCTAAGTTTTCTCTTCGTTAACAGAACCTATTGAGCTTTAATTATCTCTGAAGGTGACCTGGTGGTCTAGGGGTAAGGTGTCAGACTTCTGTGCTGGCGGCCGGGGTTCAATCCTCGGTCCCGGCACAGATTTATCTGATTTCCAAACCCTTCCTACACCTCTGACAAGACATCTTGTGAATGTGTGGAATGCCAGGTCACCACCGTGGTTCGGATTCCACGTTAAACTGTAGGTCCTTCATTTCATCTCACAATCAACCTACCATTACACATTAGCGTAAGTGCGTATAAAACTCGAACGGGTAGTAAGACGCGGTGCTAATAATATTAATAATAATTATCTCTGAAACAAACATTTATGTCTAAATACATAATATTTAAGCACCATTTTAATTATAAAGTTTTTCATCTTGCACAGAAATCTCATTAATTAATTAACCACAAAATTCGTCTCTGTATACAAACGTAGATGTTTGCAGATGGTTTGAGAACCTAAAGTTGATCTTGTCTGGAGTGACGCGTCCAACCAGACGAGGGGCAGTGTTCCATAACTTTCGACCACGCAAGATCCAGCTCAGTCGACACTACAAGAGAATCCATCTTCTGTTAGGCCTACACAGGTTCCAGGTCTATTATTGGATGTCTTTTGCCATGCAACGAGGTTTCGAGCTCTTGGGTGGACGGATATCTTCTTGCTCAGGTATTGTAGTGAGCTTTGCACATATAATTTGTCTGGTTGAAACATTGTAGTGTCATCCATGTTTTTAGTCAAAGTGTATTGAAAGGAAAAACATAATTGCCTTTTAATATAAAGCGGGAAAACTAAAACCCCAACGCAAAATCTTAAAAGAGGAATTTTTTAAAGTAAAAGCTAATGAACATTTGATTTAAGTTTAACCCTAAGGCCTACATAATCGAGGTCATATTTATAGACTCGGTCAAAGACCATTAATTTAACACTAGCTTGAATTTATGGAACCTATAATGAATGGAATATATAAAAATTGTTATTTTTCTTACTATTTATATTCTCTTGAATGTATGGTCTTAAGGGTGCTACATGGACCTCGTTGGCATTTGGGAGTAAAAAAAATATTTCACATCTTCTCTTTACTTATCTTTTTTTCCTCTGAGTTCGTAACATATTAGTGAAAGAGGAAGGACAAAAGATTTATCACTAGGAAGGGAGGGGAATTGCATTTCTATATCGGGATGGGAAATGAGTCAAAATATCGGGATCAGAACAGGAATGAGAAATTATAAAAATGATGCTTTAGATTATTTATAGATTAAAAATATATATTGTTTTTAAAACTAATATGGTAATACTTTTAAAAGCTTTGACATTATTAAATAAAATATAAATAATATATCATAAAAACATAATAATATATTTAGGGGTGTGCAAATAGCATTCTTTACTGAAACAAATAAAAAAAATTGAAGAAATATTAAATAAGGTAAATCGAATAATTAATTTTAATACATTATTTTTATTAGTTAATCTCTTTTGAAAATGATGTTCTACATATTTTAAGTACTAGTGTAAGAGTGCTAAAGATAACAAAAATATTTCTTACCCTTCTTGAATGCTATCTAGTTTTGAAACACCTTATATACTCTTTAGGTCCAAACCCCCTTAAAGATGATTTAGGTTTCAAACCCCTTAAATATATTTTGGTATGAAACACTTTAAATATTCTCAATGTTTGAAACCCCTTGAAACTTCTCTGGTTAAAGCCCTTTAATGTTCTTTAGAATGGACACCCCTTAAAGGTTATTTGTTTAACACCCCTGTAATCTCTTCTCTTTGGTTGCTAACAACAAACAAGCTGATGATCATAAATAGTTGACCTTGGCAAGCTACTTCCTCCTCCCTGTTTATATGTTGCAAAAGATGATGAGTATAATATATCTCTGTCCTCTAAATCTTTCAATCTCTCTCTTGCTGAGTCTAACAAATAACTGTTGTTAGACATTGACTCCAGCTTCCCAACTTGTTTGTCTCACCACTACCCCCCTCCAAGTTTGATACAGAACAAAGAAGATGACTGTCTCCAGTAGAGATCGAGCCAGAGGTACTTTCTGGAACATTGAGTGAGCTTTATTTCCCTGCCTGAACCCTTAGGGGGGAGGGGGGGATCTTTCCCACTCAACTCTAGGAATGGATAAATTCCCAGACATTTTCCTGAGGGTTTGGGGGCTACCCCTACTTGTCACTCAAGGCCAAGATAATTCATTCACCAGTAAAAGTGACAGCTTTGCCACTCTTTTGGCTTATATTTCACAACAGCTCACTGGCTTGATACACAACCAACCTACCTCCAAATTTATACAGTGATCAAGTTGTACTTAATACTTAATTTTTTAGCTTTGTATCTAAATATTGCATTTCTTAGGTTAATTTTCCACAACCATCAAACTACCTGTTATGGATTATTTGCATATCCACTAATTAATACGTTAATATGTTAGGGAAAAGAAAATTTTAATTTTAAAGGAATTGTACCTGCATTAACGTGGAGAGTGAGTGGAAATCGACCCTTCAGGACAAAATCCCCTCTATACACCATACCGGGATTCAAACCCTAACCTCCACATCATTGGCAAACAATTATACTGTTATAGTGACGCCTTAGGTCATGCGACCCTATGGGTGTATTAAAAAATGACATGTTGCATTTCACTATACATCATAAGTTTTAGTTTTTCCTTATAGGCACGACGCCCAGCCTGGAAACCCATGATCTAGCTAGGGTATGGCAATGGCACGTGCCCTGGGTGCCACTTAACGGGAGGCGTCACTGATCAGTTTCTATCTTTTTGGTTATAATTTTTTTTATTTTTTTTATTACAAATACTTTTTTTCATTTTAAATAATTTTTTGTTGTTATATTATTAACTACTAAATTAAACGTTAAATATTTGTTTTGGTACAAACTGTAGTTAAATTCATGAGATTCATACTGAAATTAGCCTATATAATATCTCATACTAGATCTAATGCCAGAACTTGGCCATTGAAACAGAGTGAACCTAGGGCCCAAAGTCCTAAAGGTGTATTTCAACATTTTTTTTGTTTGTTTTAAGTGCAAATAATATTTAAACTAAACAAGTTTCTATTTTATTTTATTTTTAGCACAATGTCTTACTACTTAGTTTCTAATTATTTATCAATAAAGAAATAATATTGTCTAAAATTGAGAATATATTTAGAAAAAATATTACTAACAACATAATCCTATTTATTGTTTTATGACATCTGAGGTAGCTTTTTTTACTAAAAATTAAAGACAATTTTAACAGAAAAGGAAGAAAAGAAGGATGAAATCGAGCTACAAGAGTGTTAGTCACAGTTTTATGACAACTCTGCTGTCAATGTTCAACATAGAATAAGTGAAAAAACATCCTGGCAATGATTGTGAATTGCGACACTCACTCTCTCAACTTGGTGGGTGTACTTACAGTCAAGCAGGGTACAATGATGGTCACGGTTTTTGGAAACATCGAAGCTCTCTAAGTGTCAGTCTTTCATTCAACACAGCGCTGGGAAAAACTTAGACATGCTGCGCCTGTGGTTGTGAATTCGGAGTCCAAAACCAGATGGAGTGCAAGGACAGAAGCAGCGAAGTCTGTTAAAAAAGTACCTTGAGAAGATACTTCAAGTTAACCAGGACATGATAAACGATGAAAATGAAACCAGTGAAATAATAAATGACTTTCTTTGACTTTCTTATTGATGTCAAGGGACTGTTTTACGATAACAATATTAAGGATTTAAAACAGAAGCGCGAACATTTGGGCAAATTATACATATGTGATGTTGATGGACAGCAACAATATGAAGAAATTTTAGATTGTCGAATGTTTTTATCAAGTTGGGTCAACAGGAAAATATCGAGACTTGAAGAGCTTCTAGATTGTATTGAGATGAGAGCATTTTCCACAATCTTCGTGGTGCTATTCAGATACTGCTAACTATTGCCAGCTCTGAGAGCTGAAACTAATACTTTTGTATTTGAAACCTTCATGGGTCAAAGCTGATTGTGTGATTTGCTCTGTTGAGTGTGTAAAGAAAAGAAAAGAAACAGAAACAACAGACTTTAAGACATCATAGATCAATTTGCGTCAGTAAATACAAGGAAGGGGATTTGGTAATTTTATTGTATTTCCATAATGTGTTAAATAAAATAATAATGATCTTGTCTAATTTTTGAGCTGCTATTTTGCTAAAGTTGTTTAAAAGATGAATGTCAGGTGTTTGGACAGGGACGCAGTTTCATTGCTTGCCATAGACACTATTTTATGTAGATCTGCCACTGCGTATACCACAAAATAAAGAGCTCTCATTTCCATTTAATGTTTTTTTTGCATGATGAAGGGAAATTATAGTCAGTATAGGTGACCTGGTGGTCTAGGGGTAAGGTGTCAGACTTCTATGCTGGCGGCCGGGGTTCAATCCTCGGTCTCGGCACAGATTTATCTGATTTCAAAACCCTTCCTTCACCTCTGACAAGACATCTTGTGAATGTGGGGAATGCCAGGCCGCCACCGTGGTTCGGATTCCACGTTAAACTGTAGGTCCTTCATTTCATCTCACAATCACCCTACCATTACACCTTAGGGTAAGTGCGTATAACCCGAACGGGTAGTAAGACGCAGTGCTAATAATAATAATAATAATATAGTCAGTATAACTTACGTTTATCACTTTTTAAAGGGAAATTATATTCATACATGTTTGTAATAATTACATTATTAGGGGTTTTTTCTTAAGAAAGGTCCATTTCCTTATTCAAATTGAGTCTTCCAGAATGTCCTATTTTAAGCTTCCTTTTATAAATCGTGAAATTTCATGTTATTTCCTTGTTTGAGACACGAGTCACTTGAATGAGTAATATTCCTGGTCCCCCATTATCTTCCATTTTGCCTCCTGGGATATCACTTAGTCGGCCTTTCTTCTCATATTGTGATCCATCCAGTGAGCCTTTCTTCTTATAACCACTAATCACCTAGGCAATGGTCCTGTTTTCATTTACTAATCCTAGAGCCTCTCAATTAGTTACCTGACACATCTGCTTTATCTTCTCCAACTCCACGTCTCAAAACTACCAAAAATGTCTTTGCCTTTTTACTTTCTCACTATCTTACAAGTAGAAAAAGTATTGTGATCACCAAAAAAGATTGAACTTGAGATTTTGATGAATATCGGACGTTTCATGACACTATCTTCCCCCTCCCTCTCTCCCCCTCTCGCTTTCCCCCTCCCTCACCTGAATAAAAAAAAATGGTTTTATAGGTTTTATAATTTCCATCGTCTGTCTGTCTGTACCTTGGAGTATAGCTTGAACTATTTTATCGATCAGGCTAAAATTTGGTAACTAGGGTTTTCATAAGGTTGCCCCGACGAGTTTTTGAATTGAGTATCTAACACTAAAATTAGGGTAGGAGAGATGTTGATGGATGTTGATGTTTCATGATCCCTCGAACCCTAAAGGTAGTTTTTGCAAGGCCGTCTGTCTGTGAGTTTGTTTAACCTTAAAATTAAGAGTAGTTTAATAAACAGCAAAAAGAGAAAAAATCCATTTTCTTAAAATTGGCTTAAACGATTTTGATTAAGATTCATATCTAGGTTTTGATTAAACTATAAACCAAATTACTATTTTAATTTTCCTATGAAAATTACTTTTAGGGTACTTTACAGAACCGGAAATTTCCTTACATCCGCAATTATTTGAGATACTAATAACTTACCATTTCAAAACTGTAGTACTATTAAAAATTAAAAATAAACATTTATTTGAAAGATATCTTTATAAAACCAATAGTTTCAAAGATATTGGCAAATATATTCATACAATTTGGTGAGCTTTATTTGTATATAGACACTACACATATTTTAACGCAATAATTATCTAATTCCAAAGAGTAAGTAGATAAGTAAGTTTCTCAAAAAGCTTATGTTCTTTTTTCTTTAACCTCCTAGGGGAAATATTTGTACATTAATATCTCTATAATTTTAGACTCAAAAGTCAATATTTATCTTTTTTATTGATCTAAACTTTAATGAGGAATTTAATAAAAATGTGATAACCATAAGATGTACAACCCCTAATAAAATGTTGAAAATTTTAACCAGAAGTCGAAATTTTAATACAAAGTGTTGACCCTTGTGGAACCAATATAGATATTTTAATTTTGGTACAAATATATTAGTGAATACTTTAATTCTTTAAAAATAAAAACATAAAATTTAAATCCGGGAGTCAAAAAATGTTTCGTAAGTATAACGCAATTTGTGCTCGGGTTTACTAGTGTATATGAGTTTGTTTCACATATATTACGAATTTTGAGTAAATATTTCCAATAAAAAAGAATAGAACAAGATTATTTTTTTGGGGGGTGAGCACTTATCCACAATTTTTCTTTTTTACCTCTTCGCTTATCTTTTTTATTTAAAGGTTCATCCATTTTCATGCAAAAAAATCACAATATTCAAAACATTTGATTTTAGGGCGATAAAACCGATAAACTAGTTGAATAAAAAATACTGTAGTTTCACTAATAATTGTAATAATAAAAACTAATAATGAACACACACACACGACAATACAATATTTGGATGGATGTTAATATTTTAAACACCTTTATGTTTTTACAATGCCGCAAATAAATACACGTTAAGAAGCTACTGTTTATTGTCAGCTTCAACTTACCTTTGTGAAAACAACAATAAATTAAAAGATTGTATCTGTGTAAAATAGGGCGGTGGAGATTATCTATTTCCTTTTCCTCCCTTCTTTCTGAAGGGAGGGTCGAGATGGCTACTTACTTCAAGGTGAAACATACCGTTGTTGATAGCTTAATAATAGAGCCCAATAAAACAATCCCACATTTTCTTAAAATATACCGCTGTGACCCTATCAAAATATTACTTTATTTGATAGAGGAATGCAAACTCTAGATTTCTAGCCTATTACTTTAATCTAGAAGTATAATTTTTTTATAGTGTGTCATAGAACATCTTAAAAAAAATTTAAACTTAAAATTTAATTTTTAAAACTGGTTAGAAACCTGTTGATAACTTTCGCCAACATTTTGTTGAAAACCATATTTAAAAATATCGAACCACTCCTTAAATAAAGCGAGATTTCTAAACGTCTGCAACGCGTCTCAATTCTCTTTTCATGTGGCACCCTTAAGGAGAGTAGTGAAATGTTATCTGATTGCTTGAAGCATGGCAGACATAGAATATTTGGGCTTTCTTAATGTTAAACATATTTATATTTGCTTTTATTCCATTCTTATTTTCATTATTTTTTCCAAGATTTTTATTCTAATTTGAGATTTGTGATTTTTAGATAGTATGAAGATTTGATTTGACCTGTATCTATACATGATACAGTTTATGGGTATCGCAAGTGAGGAGTACTCAAGGTGCCACCCCACCCACCCCAATGCTCTCCCCAATAATATGCTCAAATGAGAAACTCTTAGTACCATACAATTAAAAAAATAGTTAATTGTTTTATCCATAAAATTGAAAATTCATATTTGGAACTAGGGGTTTGAAGTATATATCTAATGACACCTAGACAGGAATTTAAAACCTGGTCATTCAGCTTAGTGTACTGACTATTCTATCAACTGAGATATACATTATCTCTTACCTGTCAATGTGTCATTCAACTGAGATATACATTATCTCTTCACTGTCAATGTGTAATTCAACTGAGATATACATTATATCTTCCCTTTCAATGTGTGATTCAACTATATAAACTCAGGATCCAATAATTGTGGGTTCGAACTCAGCCGGTGTCGAAAGCCTTTTCTCAAACAATAAAACTCTAATAAACAACTTCCTTTGTAGGGGAAGTAAAGTCATCAGTCCCATGTTGATTGTGGGATGCAGAATAACCCTGTAAGTTATGTAACAATACCTTTCACAGCAAAATTGGCAGACACTTTTGTTTTCCCTTATAGGAATTACCGTGTACTGATGTAATCACTTGGCTCAGAACACTTTTTCAATTCCAAGCAATCTCGAATGGAATACATAAAATATTCTTTATAAGCCAAATTGAAGTTGGAATATTATTTATAAGTTATTTTCTACTAAAAATAATATTATATTTTTGCTATTTATTTAACTTTATGTGCTAACATTGCTTTGAAAATATTTTATTGTAAATTGTTTGTAAAATTTATTTTAATTCTGATAAATCAACTACATTTTATTTACTTAAGACTTTTCCATATGAATATCGTCTTGTACTGAACATAATACCTCAGAACGGCAATAATTGACCATTATTGGCCATGAATGGTAATTGTCAAAGCTGGATTTTTTTCGAAGCAAAATTAATGCTTATATTTGTTTCAAAACCAAGTTGAAGTTTTAAACTTTGCATGCCCCTAAAATAACATAAAATACAATAAACAATATAAACTTTCAACTGTGTTGATCCAGTTGCTACAAGGGCAATGAACACAAACACTCCATTATGATTTCATCTGAAATATGTACTGCAAATTTTTATAAGACTTAAAGAATTAATTCTTTTATCATATTATTCATTTGGTACGAAATGTTTTTATTAGGGGTAAGTTTGTTAAAATATTTATTGCAATGTTGATCAATATTGATTTTAGACAGGTTAACATAGTTCTATAACTAATGGTAGTTTTGTAGTTAAACCCATTAATACCCTCTTTAAATATATTAAGTTCAAAACAATCAATACTTTTCTCCCTGTTAAATTTTTAATTCAACTGAAATTATTATTTAATAAAGGTAAAATGTGAAAATAGTAAAAATAATAATTATTCAAGTATTGAATGATCTACTTAGCTATTTTTATATTTGTTACTTTGTCATGGCAATATAACTTCAATCAAGGATAATTCAAAATGGGGAAAATATTTAATTAATTTGCCCATCATATCATGTTATTAATTTGAAATTTGATATTAATTTTAGCAATTTGTTAGGTCACTAAATGCTTTATAAGTGAAACTGATGATATCTAAATTAAATACTATTGTGCTATAAAAATTTATTTGTATATACATCAAGAGTAAACTCAAAAATGACAAGCCTACCAAACTTTTGATCTTGCTCACGAGATTTGAAGATGAGCTTGGCTCAAAGCTCATAATCCAAATACTCTCCGAGCCTTAGTTTCTACTCTCATAATTAAAGATAAATGGTTTGTTTTGTCCCCCGTAAGTTAAAATGGTTTGCTGGTACTACCATTGTCAGATTTTATAATAAATGGGTATGTTCAAAAACAAACAAGATGCTTAAGAAGATATTTGGTCAAAAAAAAGGAATGCTTTTTGAGGATTGGAGGAGGTCACATAATGATAAGCTACATACCCTGCACTCACCACAAGACATTGTTAGGATAATCAAATCTAGCAGATTACAGTGGGCAGAACATGCCGCGCAGATGGGAGAATCTAGAACCGTATTAAGGGTATTGACTGGCACACTCAATAGGAAGAGACCATTGGGAAGACCTAGACAAAGATGGGTTGATGACATTAGAATGAACCTAAAAGAGCTAAGTTGTATTGAGGTGGACTGGATAGAACTACCTCAAGATATGGATAGGTGGCATACTTTTGTAAGTGCGGTAATCAACTTTCAAGTTCCTAATGACATAGCTTTAGAAAGTAAGTAAGTAAGTTGTAAATATTTACATATGTCTTTGTTTTGTTTTTATTTCAGAACATACATTAAACATAGTTTCTGTGGTGGGTGGCTTGAAGCATCGTCCAAGAGCTGAATGGTCCATCGTGTACATGAACTGTGACCTCAATGATGCAGAAATATGGCTCAAAAGTGCACTCCAAGAAGAGCCTGGAAAAGAGGTTAGAAAAAAAAATTAATCCACAGTAATAATAATAATTAAAGTCTCGGATCTGTGGTAAATAAGATGATTAAATTTTTGTTAAATAAAATACTAAATTTAGTTATTAAAAATCGGTAAATAAAAGGCATTGTTGGGCTTTAAATAATTAAAAACAGACATACTCAAAACTTGAGTCAAAATTGCTGTGGATATAAAAAATGTTGTTAATTCTCAAGTTTTTTAATTTTTAATATTTGCCCTTGTTTACAATTTCACTGTCATTATAAGAGCCAGATTAAACACTAAAACTAACTTCTTTTTTTACTAATGGTCTTAAGTGCAGGGAAATATTATTATCTGAAATGGAAACTTTGGTTTGTTAAAAGAATCTTAAGATGAAAGTTATAACAGTGCCGGTGACCTGGTGGTCTAGGGGTAAGGTGTCAGACTTCTATGCTGGCGGCCGGGGTTCAATCCTCGGTCCCGGCAAAGATTTATCTGATTACCAAACCCTTCCTTCACCTCTGACAAGACATCTTGTGAATGTGGGGAATGCCAGGCCTCCACCGTGGTTCGGATTCCACGTTAAACTGTAGGTCCTTCATTTCATCTCAGAATCATCCTACCATTACACATTAGCGTAAGTGCGTATAACCCGAATGGGTAGTAAGACGCGGTGCTAATAATAATAATAATAATAATAATAATAATATAACAGTGCCGGTGTTGATATTTTTTCTGTCAATTTCAGGCAAAGAAAAATTTCATTTGATACTAAGCAAGTATGTGTATAATTTGGACATTGTTTGTTCTTATTAAAATTGTAATAATCTACCATTAATCACATATAAAAGGCCAAGGGATAGATTTCTAGAAAATAATCCATATTATTTTATTTGGTGTATATCTAATCCATTTAAAAATGTACAGTAAACTTAAAATACTTCAAAATTAATTTTAATTTACTAAGTAAAGGTCTGTAAAAGCACATACCATGACACGTTGGTGTCCCTAATAATAACTGCCCTTGAGACTAACAGTCTATAGTAATAATCAGCACCATGTCCCGACTATAGTTATTTGGTTGGCCGTCTTCTCACCAGAAAACTTTGCCATCAGGGTGGCATTATTAAGTATCCAGAGTGGGGGAGCAGGGGGGAAGTGTAATATTTAGCAATATTTGATGATTTGTGTAACAAACATTGATTTTAACCAAGTGGTCAGTAAAATCAGCCGGGAGGCGCGCCCGTTCAAACAGCCCTGGGGAGAACGGTGGGGGGGTTAGTGAGCATGCTCCATTTTGGCCTTTCTTCATACATTTCCTCTTATTGAATAGTTTCCTGTCCTCTATCTCTTACATCTTTCTTTACTTGCCCTATCCAACACTTCCTTGGTATAACAACTAATCCCTTCTCATTTTCTTCTAGAATACAAGAGGAAATTACAAATGTAAGGTTTTTCTCATGGATGAGCCCATGAATCCCTCACGTTCTTGGGATATTAGAGATTTGAGGATTTGAGAAAATTTTAGATTCAAGACTTAGATCCTTAAAAAATTTTTTTTTCAATTATTCAGGTGAAATTTGTTTTAGAGCTTATTGCTGGTTCAGAACCATTTATAGATAGAGTATGAACTTAACAACCAGACCCCAGAACATTTAGTTACTATTTGTATCTTCTATTATTATATTTATATTTCCTCTTATGTTCATAATTTTTTCCAAGATTCAGATTCGAAATTTGGTCTTTGAAGGTAAATTAGAGATTCATATTTGAGATTCGGAATTGTCAAATAGTGAATTTGGCCCAACTCTAGTTTTCCATAACTATATTAAGAATTTCTGGAGGTCAAAATGAAAGGCAAATAACCCTTGCCTTAGATTTTATGAAAATATAGTTATTTTCTTTACTAATTATTTTGGCTACTCCGTGACAGACAAAGCATGTTATATTTGAGTCTCTTGTTTTTAAATAATTGGAATATATAATTAATACCTTACAGTAGAATTTTCATAAAGTAGAAGTCTTTCTGACAGCAAGAAAAGTTATAAGATCTACTTTCATCCATTAAGTCATGGTTTTTGCAGCTGTCACCTTAGGTATATATTATTAATATGTCTAAAATAATATTTATCTTTAAAGAAAACAACTTTTTTCTCTTTCAGATATATTCTATTATTTTTGAAGGCTAGTACAGGAAAGATAGATAAGAACTAGGCTAAGGGTGAATCCACTAT